>CM066169.1:43049934-43084934 GCA_033629205.1 Lithocarpus polystachyus
ACAAAAATGGCCATCAGAACTGGAGAGATAGTTACTTGTTTCCGACATTCGTAGGAACTGGCAGTAGATATTAACGTTGGCTTGGAATAGTGAACAGTACACCAAACTCATTCTACACCATCATGTAAACAGGTCTACATGACCCCTAAGAATTACACATTAGATAATTATCATAAGTTAAGCATGTTTACATAGTAACGACCTATGAAACACCAATATATTTACTGATCTCTAAAAATTTGAAAACAAAAATCTTCTTTAAACTATAGTGCAAGAGGCATATATATTTAAGAGTTGAAACTATAGAAACTATCTCCCCACATGTAACTCAAAATTTTTTATGTAGACATGTTGGGTAACTAGATTTATAGAAATAAAATGCAAATGATGTAAAAAGCAAGAGGGTGCATCACCAGCTGCTACACCAATGCAGCTCAACTTGCCTCATAGTGCAGCAGTTGCTGCACCAGGTGATGCAGCATCAGCTGCCACACTAGTGCAGCACAGCATGCCACACTAGTGCAGCACAGCATGCCACCCAATGCAGTAGCTTGTGAATCAGAGCTGCCCAGACATGCACTGGACCAAGCCAGGTATCAGAAAATCAGTTGCCTTCATGGCAAGCTATTATCATAAAGAATGCATTGAGATACACAAAACATTATGGTGAACATTATGGTACTTGTACTCAGGTAGTGCCAAATATACATAAATAAATGAACAAAACATGTTTCTTTTTTTTTTTTTTCTTTTTTTTTTTCACAAGCAATTCCAACTACAAGATTAATTAATCAGTATTTCCCAAATCACACACACTAGAGATACATAAGTAGCAAAGAATTCCTAAAATAACCAAAATAAGATTAGATGAGTACCTGCAATTGTTCAGCATAAGATAGGTAATTGAATGGTAGATTGGAATCCCCAAATTCCTATAACTGAAACAACACAAAACAGATATGGCATCATCTTGAAGAGGCTTAATATTTGTTAAGACAAACTGAAGTGCCACTCCACTTATGGACAAATGCTAATTAAAAAGAGAGCTAACCAGCCACATGCCAATGAAACAACAGATCTCCATTATTTGTCGTCCACTCAAAGGAGTCAAAAGTAGTGTGATAGACAAGAAAATCTAAATAGGAATGAAGATTCATTACTTCACCAAACTGTTTAGCATCAAAATTCAATTTGCTAATATTATATTTAACTAAGGTTCAGATGCATACAACAAGTAATGTTAACTTAATAACTCATTAGAGATAAGTAATTTCAAGAAGTAATAACATTCATTTTCTCTAGATAGTAATGTTATTGTTTAAATAGCCTACAGAAGTTGATAAATGCACTTCTGATTCCCACAGAGAACACAGACACAACCTCTATAATGGATTCAGTATATATAGGAGCAACAATCTGATTAATATTTCTTTGGAGTATTCTAGAAGGCCCGTGGATAATATAGCACATAAGAGTCCCAACAACAACCGTAATGAACCAAATGGTCCTTGCTCCAACATCAGAGCACCTAACTAAATATTTGAAATATTTGTTAGAAATGTGAGCTCCAATTAGCTCAATTAATAAAGTTTTTTATCATCAAATAAGAGATGTAGCATTTGAATCTAACTTTCTTAGTGTCTTAATGTCTTAGCTTGATGATAGGAACAATCATCATGTAGTGAACACTTAAATTGGAATCCTATCATCCTATCAAAATATAAATATGTCTACTAGAAAGTAAAAACTGTTGTTTTGTTCCAAACATTTCCAATGTCAGCCATTCATCATTTTAGATATCTTTGATCTAGTGATACCTTTAACAGAGTAGCCATTTAACATTTGCAAATGTTAGGCTACTCTACCAGTTATCCAGAAAGACCAAAACAACATACTAAAACCAGCAAATGGTGAAAAAAATAAAAACCACCAAGTCTAAAATATCCCTATTCACTATCAAACCCAACAGCTGAAGAAAAAAAGCAACAAGGATATTGCACCAATAGCAATAATCCAATGTCTTTGAGTAATATTTAAAATTTAAATCCTTTGTGCCATTAACATCAACATGCAAGTATTCAGTTTATCTTCTAATGCTTTCAACTTAAGCAATAGAAGATATATCACTGCTATGACTTTATCAAATTTGATTTGTTTTCTACGTAGACACTTGAACCAATTTGAAGTAGTCCATTCACTATAGTACTCTTTTTGATAAGCCAGTACATACACCCATTAGATCTTCAACCCATGACCTCATCCTCCATGTTGTACTTACAGAGAAATGAAAGGTAATTTGAGCTAGATCCAATTGACACCTTTCTCTATAGCACCTCTAGTTTCAGGTGCTCGTTTCTTCTTTTTCAAAAGGTCACCAAGCTATCCTATTCTTCCCTTGTTTCAAGTGCGCTCAATTTAAGTACTTCCAAAAACTAAAGTCTCCAAATCTAACAGAGATAAGTAAAACAAATTGATGTCATCTATAAAAACTACCAAGTTCATTAATTCTTTGAAGGATAAACAACCCTTTGATACTAAACATTTCATAAAGTCTAAGCCATTCATTCTTTTTAAAAACTCCCAAACATAGTATAAGAGTCAAAGAGGAAAAAGAAAAGAAAAGAAATATGGAACTCATAGTTTTGCACACACACATACACAAGAGTGTACCTGCACTTACAACTAGATGTATATAGTGTTTTACAAACAAAGTTTTTGAGTACACAAACAATAAACAAAACAGTTTGTTATGGATGCCCAAGAAAAATGGAAAATCTCTATCAAACAATAAGCTATATAAAAGTAGCAACTGGTAATTTAAGGAAGACAATGCTTGAATCATAATTTAAGCAAGACAATGCTTAATTTTAACAAGGCCATTCCTACGTACCTACTGGGGGAAACAAGCCTAATTTACAAATTGAGATAAAGCAAGAAGTAAAACACATTACTATTGCTGACTGATTGACTATTACCAATTCAAACAATCAAATTGTGGCCTAAAGATCAAAACTTTGTAAAAAGAAATCAAATGAACCCATTAACAAGAATTGAAATTCTAGCGAATGAATAGAGAGGACTAAACTTGCACTCTATCAAATCAAATGAAGTAAATTCCAGCAAATGAAAAGAAACCCATTAACAAGAACTGAAAGTCGAACAAGACAGGATAGAAAATAGTGGAAAAAAATTTGAGAACACTCACCTTAGGGAAGTGGGATTCATTTATGTTTTGCTTCTAGTTTTCGAGCTCAGGCTAATTCAGCTTCAAGTTTCAAGGAGAACTATCATGGGTGGGAGAGGAATGAAATTAGGGAAGAGGATGAAATGGGTTTATGAAAGGACTGGGTTGTCTTCGCCGGCGTCGGATTGGGTGACATTCCTCGTGGATTTCTCTTCTGAGCTCTTCGCCGACGTCGGACCTTGTCGATTTCTCTGGTGGGCGCGGAACTCTCTTCTCTGGTGAGTGAGGAGTGAATAGTAGAAAAAGAAAAAAAAGAAAAAAAAAGGTGTTTTTAGCTAAGCTACAGTAAAACACAATCCTTTTAGGGTCCATTTGGATACCGTTGAAAACTGAAAAACACTGTAGCAAAATAATTTTTAAATATGTGAATAGTATCATGGGACCCATTTTTAATATTTTTTTCTTGAATAAAGTGATTGTGGGTCCCGTAAACAGTGCCTGAACAGTGAATTTTGTCCCCCTCTGAAACACGTGCAGCAGGAAAAAAGAGAGAGAGAGAGAAACATGAAACGCAGAAACGCTGGACACAGACTCAATTCCCAAATGCATACTTATATTTTTAGCTGCGCTACAGTACACGTGTTTTTGCTACATTATTTTTCAGTTTTCAGTTTCAACAAAATCAGCGATATCCAAACAGACCCTTAAGGTCCGTTTGGGATCCGCTTATTTTACTGAAACTAAAAACTTTTTACTGAAAGTACTGTAGATAAAGGTAAATGTTAGTTGAAATAGTATAGTAAGACCAATGAATAGTACCAAAAAGTGAAATAGGACCCATGAATAATAGCAAAAATAAGTGAAATAGTAAAATAAGTTGGCAAAAATTAATTTATGCCAAACGGACACTAAGTTTTAAAAAGCTTTTTTTTTTTTAGTGAAAAAATTGTATTTTGAAAAGGTATAGTTTGAAACCAATTTGCCAAACAAGCACTTAGTACTCTCGTCATACGGAAAAATTTCATTGAGATTTAGGTGTCATGGTATTATTGTGACCTTTTTTTTTTTTTTCTTCTTCATTTTTTTTTAAATAAAGAAAAACACACTCAGAGTGCTTGCTATGGTCTCGGAGAGAAATGACAAAAATCCAAGTGTTACTATAAGTTTTAACGCAAAATGCTTACAAACAAAAGTGACAATTGTTGCGATTTGTATCACATCAATTGTTCATAATCTATATATAATATAAAATTAAAGCATTTATCATTTTGTTTACTTTTTTTAATGTCACTTATACTTTTAAAAATATACATTTTTCAAGTTATTATTCTAATATATATTTTTAATTGAATTTAAATTACGTAAGGATTTCCTACAAAACCTCACATTTTTACATTCTATTAGACTCTTGCAACATCATATTTTTTGTTTTTAACATTGAAGTTGGACTAGAGGAATGTTCACTAACTAGTCAGTCTGTTTGGAAAATTCCTAACAACTAGACCGTTCAATCAAAGAGCGGCGAAGAACCTGTTACGCACTACGTGGAAGTTTGGCTCTGACCTCAAGATCATTGACGTGGGAGAAGGGCTCTTCCAATTCAAATTTACTACGGAAAGCCAATTGGTGTGGGTACTCAACAATGCGCCATGGAGCTTTGACAACTATTATCTATTGCTTCGGTGATGGGAAAAGGGAATTAAGGTGAGCACAATCAAGTTTACACATTACCCTTTGAATTGGTTACTGAAGATGTAGCGAAGGACATATGGATGGGAATTGGAAAGGTTGTTGAGGTGGACTGTAAGGGCGTTGCCACAGACCAAGCAAAGTTCCATAGAATCCGAGTAGAGGTGCTGTTGGACAAGCCACTTCGGTGGGGAAGCAAAATTAAAGGTCCAGATGAGGAAGTTGTATGGGTGACCTTCAAATACAAAAGATTGATTAGTTTCTATTTCCGCTGCGGAGTTCTTGGGCATGAAGCAAAAAATTGTGAAAAGCCATGAGGTACAGATGGGCAGGATAATCAGTATGGGGAGTGGATGAAGGCGGGATACCGGCGAATGGAGGAACCAAGCAGAAACAAAAACCACAGCCAATCACAGAGGAGAGAGGAGGCGCTGGCAAAACAGTCACAATCGGAAACGGACTGAAACATTAATGACAATTCCGAAAATCATGGGATCGTGAAGGATGTTAATGCGCTTAAGGAACCAATCTTTACTGCAGCAACAGTTTTGGATGGAAATTTATTTCCTTCTATAACTGATTCATCTCCAATGCACTTGGACGTAATTATGGATAAGGAGGACAGACAACGGGTAGATACAAAGAGGTAGACCGAAAATTATGGGGAGCAATTATTCCCAGTTCCAATCAGTTTTAATGTGGTCACTAATACCTCCTCAAACCTTAAGCCTAAAGCCACAACTAGCACGCCCAAGTCATATGAGCACTTAAGTGACACAAACACAGCAACCAAACTGAACATGACAGGGAGGAAGGATAGTGCCAAGTCGGGGTCATGGAGAAAGCTCCCACAAAAGAAAAAAATTCAACTAGAGAGGATTGAAATTGGAGGAAAAACTAGAGAAAATAGAGAAGAACACAGATACAGAGCGTAGGAAGAGACAAAAGTACCAAGATAAGAGTGATAACATGCAATCACCAATGGCGGTGGCTGCCTCCCAGCCCTGCCGAGAGCAATGATCGTCCTAATTTGGAACTGTCAGAGGCTTAGGAACCAACATGCAGTGAATGTTCTCTCTCACTTGGTGAGGGAAAAAGCTCCTAATATTTTGTTTCTAATGGAGACAAACAAACCGTTAAGGAGATGAGATGGATACAAGGTGAGTTGCATTATGATTCTATGCTGGATGTCCTATACTTGGAAAGAAGAGGTGGCCTAGCAATGCTTTGGAAGGATGAAGTGGACTTGCATATCCAAAGCTACACCCAGAACCACATAGATGCCCTTATTATGATGAATCAAAATTCTCCGTGGTGAATTATGGGTTTCTATGGTAAGCCGAAAGAATAGCTACGGCATGAAACATGGTCGTTGCTTAAGCACCTCAAATCAAGAAGTTCAAACCCATGGTTGTGTATAGGAGACTATAATGAGATTTTGGCATTTGGGGAAAAGGAGGGTGGAAAACCTGAACCACCACAGCTTATGAATAATTTCCACAGCACGCTACTACATTGCAACTTGATTGATTAGGGGCGTAGTGGAAACATTTTTACTTGGAATAATGGAAGAAGGGTGATGCTTTTGTGCAGCTAAGACTTGACAAGGCGTGTGCAACAATGGAGTGGAAGGAATTATTTCCACAAGCTCGGGTTTCTCATCTTCAAGCCTCCTACTCTGATCATGTGCCTATCCTCCTCACTACACATCCATTAAGCCACCAGCACTGAGTTATAAACTTTCCATGAATGTTTAAAGAGAAGTGGGTGACACACCTTAATTATGAAGCTTTTATTCAACAGCCCTTAGTTTTTTTTTTATTTTAAAAAAATTAAACAATGCAGGAGTGCTCTAGTGGGGTGGAGTTGGGCCACTTTTGGTCAATCAAAAAATAAAATCCAAGAGAAGTACAGGATATTGGAGGAATTGACTAGGGGCAATACAACAAGGCACTTGGAGGAAATTCGGAGGGTGAAGGAGGAAATTAATACCATCTTGTATCATGATGAAATTCATTGGCATCAAAGATCTAGATCTATCTGGTTGTAGGCAAGAGATAAGAATACAAAGTTCTTCCACCAAAGAGCAAGCCAGAGACGCCGGAAAAATAACATCTCAAGTATATTTGATAGAGATGGAGTGTGGTAGAAAACTGATGTGGGCATAGCATTGGTTGCTGAAAACTATTTCCAAGAGTTGTACTCTTCGGCAAGCCCATCAAAAATGGATAATGTGTTGAGTTTGGTGGATAGAGTGATCACTCTGGAGATGAACCAAAACCTCCTCCAACACTATACAACAAAGGCGGTCTAAAGAGTTCTCTTTCAGATGCATCCTTCAAAATCTCTTGGCCCCGATGGTATGTCCCATTTTTCCTTCCGAAAATTTTGGCATATTGTTGATGTTAATGTCACAAATGCGATTCTATCTGTCCTCCACTCAGGTCGTATGCTACATAAAATGAACTGTACACATATTGTATTGATCCCAAAAAATAATGAACCACTGTATATGACTAATTTTTGACCTATTAGCTTAGAAAATGTGGTAGCTAGAATCATATCAAAGGTTATTGCAAATAGGCTAAAATTGATTTTGTATAATGTAATATCTGATGCCTAAAGTGCCTCTATACCTGATAGGCTGATCACTGACAATACCACTGTAGCTTTTGAAGTGTTACACAGGATGCAAAATAAGAGGAGTGGAAAGAAGGGCCAAATGGCGGTAAAGCTGGATATCAGTAAAGCATATGATAAGGTGGAATGGGGGTTCCTTAGACAAGTGATGCAAAAATTAGGATTTGATGAGAAATCGGTTCACTTGGCAATGGAGATGGTGTGTACGGCCTCATACTCAATCTTGATAAATGGAGAGTCAAAAGGTTTTGTCCAACCATCACGGGGTATTAAGCAAGGAGACTCCTTATCACCATACATGTTCTTACTTTGTGCTGAATGCCTATCTAGAATGATTAGAAAAGCTGTGGAAAATAGAGAGCTACATGGGGTCTTATCTAGCCCAAATGGAGTGTGTATATCCCATTTATTGCCTACGCCTAGTGGACATCTTGGGCCTTTATGAAGCAGCATTAGGTTAAGCTATAAATAGGCAAAAAAACATCATTGTTCTTTAGCAGAAATACAAGAAAAGAGGTAAAGCAAACGATTCAGCAAATGTTGGGGACGAGAATTATGACTAATTGTGAAAAATACCTTGGTCTTCCAATGGCATGCAGAAAATCCAAGGTAACTAAATTTAAAGAATTGCAAGAGCGGATTACAAAGTGGGTCATGGGTGGAAGGACAAATTTATCTCTAAGGAGGGAAGGGAGATTTTGATTAAAACTGTTGCACAAGCCATCCCCACATACATTATGAGTTTCTTCAAGCTCTTGAAAGCCCTATGTGACTCTTATCAACTCTACAATAGCTAGATATTGGTGGGAACAAACAAAGAATGAGAGGAAGATACACTGGATAAATTGGAAGAAACTATGCACAACAAAGAAGAAGGGAGGAATGGGATTTTGAGACATATAAGCTTTTAATTAAGTGATGTTGGCCAAACAGGCTTAGAGATTGTTACACCATACACATTATTTGTTTTACCAGGTATACAAGGCGAGATGCTTTCTAGAATGTTCATTCATGGAGGCTGAGTTGGGCCACAACCCATCCTATGTGTGGCGGAGTTTGTTGGCTGCAAGAGAGGTGATAAAAGAAGGCTCTAGGTGGAGAGTGGGGAATAGGGTCCATAGTATGGCAGAGTTAGAGAATTGGCTTTCCCATAAGCTTGTTTTTAATGGGGAAAAGAGGCCAAGCCTACGGGTTGCAGATTTGATAGATAGTCATGCTTGGCAATGGGATAGAAATAAGGTCGCTGGTATTTTTGCCTCAAAAACATGCGATGAGATAATGCAATTCCGCTAAGTAGAGACCGACACAGAGACACATTGATATGGAAGGAAAACTGGAAGCACAAGTTCACCATCAAGTCGGCCTACCAAGTTGCTCTTCGACTGAATCAAAGGGTGGAAACGAAACACTCATGAGCTGGGGAGGAAGGTAAACTGTGGAGAATGATTTAGGACCTCAATGTACCACCAAAGTTCGAAATGTTATGTGGCGGGCTGTGTCCAATATTCTGCTGACACGAGATAACTTGTATAGGAGAAGAGTGGATGTGGATAGGAATTGGGAGTTCTGCCGCCAACATCCTGAAAGGGAAGCT
This sequence comes from Lithocarpus polystachyus, assembly GCA_033629205.1. Lineage (NCBI taxonomy): Eukaryota > Viridiplantae > Streptophyta > Magnoliopsida > Fagales > Fagaceae > Lithocarpus > Lithocarpus polystachyus. The sequence goes on from CM066169.1 coordinate 43,059,042, forward strand.
CACTTGCTATGGGAGTGCCCGTTTGCTCGCAATGTATGTTCTTTGTCTAGAGGAAGAGTGTAGAAGTGCAACAATGATGCGCGAGATTTTTTCCATCTCTTTAGTTTGATGCGAGAAAAATTGACATGGGAGGAGATGGAACAGTGGTACACTACAACTTGGGTGATATGGAATGCAGGAACAAAGCATATTTTTAAAACATTCAGCCATAACCCCAAGTGATATATGAAGGTGCCCTTGAGGTGATAGCTGCATACCAGACCCTTTCGGCTACTCAAGCAACTACGTGACTGAAGGGGGTGGGGATTGTTTTGTTTTAAACGGGTAAGGTGGGGTAGCGTTCGCTTAAGGGGCCAATCTCTAGTATGGAATATGATGTGTGTACCCATGTATTTCTTTACATTGTATACGATTTCTATCAATAAAAGTAATTTTATCTATTTTTTTCAACAAAAAAAAGAAAAAAAAAAAAAAAAGAAAAAAGAAAAATGTCGAGTCAAAAGGCAATCTCCTTTTGTTTGGTTTATATGAGAGAAAAGAAAATGACTACAATTGAGGAAAAATAAAATATTAAAATGCAAAACTCACATTTTATGTTTCACCAGAATTCATTTCAATCATTTAACTTTTATTTCGTTCATTTCAAGTTTCAAGTTTATTTAATTAAGGTCTCTCTATCAACTTTTTGTTAAATATTGCGATTAATTGTCCAAAATTATAATTATTTTTCTTCAAATGATTTAAATTTAAAAAATCCAATTAATAATTGAAAATAAATTTCAATTTTTTTTTAAAAATTTAACAAAAGTTGACAGAGAGACCTTAATTGAATAAACTTGAAACTTATAGGACTGAAATAAACGAAAGAAAAGTTAGAAGATTGAAATTAATTTTGATAAAACTTGAGTATTGAGTTTTGCATTTTAGCCATAAATAAAATTCCCAAGCCACTTTCTTGATCTACCCAAATTGGATGGAAATAATGAAAAAAAAAAAAAACAACCAACAATAACCAAGCGAGTAAGAGCATTCACATCAAGAATGCTAAAAATGCTAAAAAAGCCAATTTAACAACCAACGCACAAAAATACCCACTACATCAAAGTTCTGAAATGCCAAAATTTTTTACACTCAGCTACAAGGCAGCAAGTTAAACTAAAAATCAATTTTTTATTCCAACATCTCCTTTTCTCTCTCTCTTTTTTCCTCTTCTCTCTTCTTTCTATTCCAACGTCTCTGTTTCTCTCTATTTCTCAGCTTAAGCTCCTCCCTTCCAAGGTTGAAGCTCCATGGACAATCTCCACGAGCACGCCACCACTCACCACCACCTTCATGATGGGAATCTCTCTCTTTTAGTTCAAGGCTGAACTCTCTCTTCTCTCAAGCACTTTTTATTTTCCTTCTTGCTTTTTTTTTTTTTTTTTTTTGGGTTCCCTGTTTGATCAGTGGGTTTGGGAATTGAAAGTTGAGATTTTATTATTATTTGGGCTTCGTTGTTAAGGTTTGAAAATAAGAGATTTTTAGTTTGGATTTGTGTTTAATTTCAAAGTGAGTTTGTGTATGATATAGAATGTAAACAACTATATTATTATTAATGTAATCTTAATTATATTATCGTATTACTAGACTCATTACACACGCTTTGCACGTGCAATAATGCTTTTTTTTAATTTATTTGTTTTTTGGTTTAATGTTATAATGTTTAAAAGTGATATATTGTATTTTTTGAAAAAAAGAAAAAGAAAGGTAAGGTAACATAGAATAATGTTTAAAAATGAGATAGAGATAGTGTCCTAAGTTTTAGGCGGAATGGAGAAGATAAAGGAAAAAGCCTAAAACATAATTGAAGTATTTGAATTCAAATAGATAACAAATACAGATAGGAATCAGACATTTGAATACGGGATAAGAATGAGTAGTTTTTATGTGATGTAGTGGATTTTTTTCGGAAGAAGTAAAATTTTTTTTAAATAAAAATAATTGAAGTATTTGAATTCAAATAGATAACGAATATAGATAAGTATTGGACATTTGAATACAAGTAAGAATAACAATTTTTTTCCCCTTTTTTACGTGAGATAGTATTACTCTTTTAACCTTTTTTTGTTTTTTGTAGGAAAAAAAAAATTAAACTAAAGGGTATGTTATTTCAGAATTTGTATGAGGATATTTTGGTACTCCAAAAATTGAAGATGAAACAAGGGAATCCTCTTATTAGCAGTATAGATTATTGTTGTGAATTAGGGTTAGTGGGAGCACATTCACATGAACAAAAAAGATAAAAACATCCACACAGGACAACAATATTGAACATGGTTTGATAAACACTAAGCCTACATCCATGAGCAATGCCAACTAAAATCCATTATCAACGATATAAATTACAACCACTCTCAATCAAACCCTACAAACCAAATTCATAATTCCAAAATTCCAATTGTCGATGCCCGGGCCTCGAACGGCTAGAAAAACCGTCGTCAGGCCTTCGTTCGACCACCTGTCGTGGCGACGCTCCCACGTGTGTGGGGCTCATTGGAGGCCCCTCTCGATGATGGCATGGTTCGTGCAGAGTTTCGGGTGCTCTTTCTCTCAGTGGAGGAAGGCAGGTCTACCTTTGGAGGTGTGGCAGGAATCTTGGCCAAATTTTAGGTGATTACCAAAGGTAAGTGAAGTTGCCACCAATCATTGGGTTTTTCTAAGGTGTGATTGGTTACCTATTTCTAGTTGATTTTATTACCGATCCTAGGCTAAGGAAAAGGGCATTTTTCCTAATCTAATGTGGATGGCAAAAAAAATGATTTTGACATTGGCTTTTGGGGCTTTGCATGTCTGGGGGGGCTTTGAGGTTTGGCTTTTGAATGGATGTGGTCCCAATCTATTCTTTCCTAAGGCATTCGGGCAAAGGACTAGATTTCCATGGCAAAAATCCGGTGACATGTCACCTTACTTTCGCAGCGGAAATTAGGCATCGCTTTGCCTTAGGTGACATAGACTGTGACAATCACACCGGAAAGGGCGAGCAGGTATATATATATATATATATATATATATACATACATCATGCAAAATGCAAGTACACAGAGCAGGAAAGTAAATGCCTTCATCCCTAGAGCATGACCCAAAATATAGGTGCAGGAAAGTAAACAGGGGTCGCCATACTCTAGAGATGAGGACGAATGGTACATGGCATGATATATCCAATACAAACCATCTAAGAGAGAAAGGAGCGAGGAAGGAAGGAGGTTTAAAAGAGTACATAACCAAATGAGAGATGCTAGACTCCTAAATATCTATTGAACATGGCTGCTTGGCTTATATTGACATGCTTGCATCCTCACCCTTTTTGGTTGCGCTTGGGAGACCGTACCCTTGCTCCATGTATCATCGCTCCATGTGTGTACATGCAAAGGCAAAGACAAGAAACCAGCAGACAAGCAATGGAAAGAAAGAGATGCGTTGATAATGTGCAATAGGTATAAAGCAAACAAGCATACAAGCGAAGCAAGAATAGCATGTGGCAAAAGACATGACAAGCAACAAGATAAGCAAGAAAATTAGAAGGCAAACAAACAAGGAAGCAAGCAAACAAGCAAACAAGAAAGAAGACAAACAAAAGATGGTGTCCGTAGGGGGACAAATGTAGGTTTGGATTGGATGTCCATGACTTCATTATGTTGAAGTATCAATGACACACTAGCAAGCAAGACTCATGCATGAACATATAAATAAGCGTGCAAAGATGCATAGAAAGCCAACGGGTGGCACGAATAAGCATGGCAAGCATATCATTGCACGGAGCGGAAAAGGGAAAGCTATGCATGAAGCAACCCAGCATCCGGAGACACATCCCAAGTGGTTACACCCAAACAAGGCCTCATGGGCGTCGGATGTAACCAAACAAGATCAAGCCCACAGAGGGCGTCAAGCATGGCAAAGCCTAGGACGAGAGAGGCTAATACAAGCATAAAGCATAGAAGCAAGCAAGCATAGACATGCAAGTAGGAATGATCCAAACCCTTTTGATGTGGGCCATGGTACATGGACGATGACAAAGACCATGGGGGTCTAGATCGGGTTTGAACCAAAAGGCCAAAATGCAAGAAAATGCAATAAAAGGAACAAAAGGGCTACAATAGCACATGGCATGACAAACATAGCCTAGGTCTACGCACACAAACATTGCATGGAGCGCACAAGTACATTGAAGATAGTATAAAGCATGTAGAGAATATAGACCCAAGCACATAGGCATGTGAAACATAGGTCAAGACAAGTAGGCATAGAAACATGCACATCCACATTTATAAGCCTAACACATAAACATGAAAGAACATGAGTCCAAGCATAAAAGCATGTGAAGACAAGGATTTAACCATATAGCATGAGAATACACACATAAACACATAGATCCAAGCAAGGCATAGCCAACAACATCATACAAGCATGTGAGCATGTAACCCTAACATCAACATAGAACAAAAAGAGGAACAAAACATAGGAAAACATGGCATAAAGCATAAAGCATGTAGGAAAGACAAATAACATATAAACAAGCATGGAAGAACATGGATCTAAACTAAGAACATGCTAGGAGCAAGATAAAGCAAGAAACATGCTAAGGAAAGCAATAAAACATGTTATTCAAGTAAAAAGAGCAAGATAAATGCTAGGGAAAGATTTAGAGAGTTAGGGGTTTGTATAGTAGCAAAAAAGTTACATCCACACCCAAATTCCAAGTGTAGAACCAAGGAGAAGAAGATTGGGTATAAGAATAACACCTTGTATTTTTGGTGAAGAAGGAAGAATCAAGAGGCTTTGATATGTTTTTTGTGTGTGTATGTGTGTGTGTGTGTGTGTGTGTGTGTGTGTGTGTGTGTTTTTTTTTTTTTTTTTTGTGTTTGGGAGAGAGGAAAAATGTGTAGAAAACGTCTAGGCAAAGATTAAAACCTAGAAAAAATTTCCTTTTTTTTGGTTTGGAGGTGCCTGGGGCCTTTTATAGCCTTGGCACGCTTTACAAGGCGGTTGCCCTTCAAGAGCCACCACCTGTGAAGCTCCTCAAATGGGGTTGATCTTGACACCCCTGGAAAGATCTTGACTTCTAGTTTCTAAAAAGATATGGAACTTGAAAATTCAACGGTCGAATCAAAAGTTATGGCTCCTGGAAGTTAGCAGTGCATCAATCGGTGAGTTGACCCAGTTTTCATGATATCTCGGCCGTTCTAACTCCGATTTCGACCCATGAATAGTCGTTGGACTGAGAATTTGATAATATTCGCAATGGCATTGGTTTCAACCCATTCTGATGGTTGGATCAAAATTAGGGTTTTTGGGGCCCGCCAAGAGTCAACTCCGAGTCAAACTTGCCAAAAATCTCCGAAAAGCTCAGTTTTGATGTAAAACTATGAAAGGTTTTGTTTTGGGGGGATTTTGACTTTGTTTGACTTTCGATCAATCTAGGGTTGACTAGGGGCATTTTGGTCATCTTAGCTGAAAAAGGCACTTTGGGGGCTCTGGTGTCCAAACGGGTTATGCCACATCATTTTGGATGTTCTCGTGGCTCCATGGAGAGAATATAATATTTTTGGATTTTTAGGGTTTGGCACACAAATTGAGGGCGGACAAAATATGGTATCAACACCAATACACCTAATAACTCTTTCCCTAAAAATAGACAAACACTCAAATTACTCTTTGAAGAAATTCACTCCATGTTCTTCTTAAGGGTTTTCTCTTTTCCCCATGTAGGATGTCCCTTTGGACATAAGCAACCTATCCTTTGCAACATAGTAGCTTATTTTAAGTGAGAATAGAAACTAATTTGGATTCAATTTGGATTTTGATTGTGTTCTAACTTTAATATATTATATAAAACTAGCATGTAACTCATGCAAACGTGCGAATGTATTTAAAATTAAACACAATTTTTATTATAAAAATATAAATAATTAGTCAAATTATTTTTTTTAGAAAAAGCATGTAACACATGCATACTGTAGGGACACAAATTTGGCCTCTCGATCCTAACGATGGATAGACCAGCCTAAAAGGCCAAAAAAAAAAAAAAAAAAAAGATTTGTAGAGAGTAGGTTGGGAAAAATGGGCTTGGGTGAGTTGGACAATAGATAGGATGAGTTTAGATTATAAGAAAAGGAAAATAGACTAGTTCAACTTTAGAAAATCGTCCTCAACAAATATCCGAAAGGACCAGCTCTTATATATTTATTTCAAATGTGATTACAAGTTTAACTATTGATTGCTACAGTGCTGTATGGACACAAATTTGGCATCTCGATCCTAATGACGGATAGACCAGCCCAAAACAAAAGATTTGTAGAGAGTAGGTTGGGAAAACTGGGCTTGGGTGAGTTGGACAATAGATAGGATGAGTTTAGATTATAAGAAAAGGAAAATAGACTAGTTCAACTTTAGAAAATCGTCCTCGGCAAATAGCCGAGGGGACCAGCTCTTATATATTTATTTCAAATGTGATTACAAGTTTAACTATTGATTGCTACAGTGTTTTTCTCTTCCTTTTTCTCCTCTACCTTTATGGAGGGTTTCTTCACATTATATAGTTCTTTTTGGACCATCATGATCCTACACTTGTTGATCATCTAAGCCCTTATTTGAGTGCCAATCCCATTAGATACCCTCTTTAACTTTCTATGAGTTGTGGTAGCCAAAACCACACTATTCAGAGGTCTTCTCCACATAAATGCGGCCAGAAGAGTAGCTGCAGCACATTTAATGCGGTGGTAGCATCTTTTCCTTAGATATTTTTGGGGTTTCCTTCCTCTCGTATGTTCATGAGACACGTCTCTATAGTTGGGGTTTCTGCAAAGATCACTTTCATCAGCTAAATACATACTTGGACTATACTCATCATATCCGAGGAGATATACCTCCTCAGATTACTCCCATTCATCTCATATTTATTAAACTCCAGCCTGGGATCCTTCGTAATTGTTTATCTCTCTTCAGACCTTTCACCGTCCTCGGATAAAGCTTAAGGCCCAATATATGATTTTGGGCCTTTATGCCTATAATGATTTTGGGCCCTTATCCTTACAATAGCCCCTCAAAACTCTGGTTTTTCCCTCTTATCCAAGGATAAAAAGTGGGGTTTTGATTTTAAAGAGATAAGTCCATTTATTTCCCTAGTTCACATGTACGAAATTATCGTTTTGCACGTCTTATGATTGTTACTGATGCTTCGGAGTCCGCAAGTCGCCATTAATTGCTCTAGGCGGCGTTATGTTCCTCACATCCAAAGATGAGGCATTGATCCAACGGCTGGGATCTTTCTTTAAGTTTTGAGTGGGATAACTCTCACTCAATCTCGCCTTCTATATAAAGCACCTGAAGAAGTCACTTCCTTCATTTCACCACTCCTCAAGCCCTTCAGAGATCCCAAGTAACCAAACCTACTAAGCCTTCTAAACCATTAAGTTATTCAAATCTTTCCTTTAAGAGACTCTTAAAGGTTTTCTTTAAGATTCCAGGGATTAACACACATTCCAATTCTTGTAAGTTCATATTTCTTTATATTTTTCTCTTCTTTTCTTCGGCCAATCTCCTCAGCCTTTTAGTTTTTACTTCTTTGTTTTCCAATTTGAATTGTTTCCCTTTAACTCGTCCATATGGGTAGATTTAAACATCTAGTGGACTCCCCTGCCAAAATAGAGGTTTTTAAGGACTAATATCACATCTCACAGGGAGTAGCTCTACGATACTACGAACCCGACCGAATAGATTTTGATAGGGAGGAAGGGGAGGTCTATGATAGCTTTTATAGAAGGAAGAATGATGCTCCCAATGGGTTGGATAATCCGAGATTACCTTTTTAACCATAGGCTGTGCCCTCATCAGTGTGCACCTAACGCCTTTAGGATTCTTGGTTGCGTCAATGCTTTAAACGAGCATCTAGGTCTAGGGCTTACCTGGCATGATGCGGTCCATATGTACGAATGCCACTCATAAGTTGACGGGGGGTATTACCTCAAGTCTAGATTGCCTATCATTAGGCTTATTTCATGCCTTCCCAATCTAATAAGGGCATGAAAGACGACTAACTGATAGCTTCAGGAGCGTGGCATGACGGCGTTCACTGCCCTGTCCGAGAGGGGGACCCAGGTGGGATACCTTAGATTTAGGTTCCCTAGCAAGAGTATTAGATTCTTTAACCCTAACCATGTTATCATTTCCCTTTCATTTTTGTTTTCTTCTGATGGTGGATTTTGGTTTTCAAACTATATTTGTTTCTCAGCTGTATTGCAGATAAAAACCAAGTAGCTACTCGGCTCAGCCTCACCAACGTTCCGGCTCTCAATTATCTACTCAGGTAAAAAAATTTTGTAAACGAGGATGGACAGCTGCGAGTCGTCCACCAGATTCTGGACTTTGAGCCTATCTCAAAGACATTTCAAGATATTGGCCACAGCATTAGAGCCGGTGATCCTCGGATAAACCGAATTGACGTGTCAAAGCCGGACTTCCTCTCCCCCTATGATCTTCCTCCGGTTGTACTACCAATCCGTCAGAACATTCCACCGCTCACGATACCACCACAACGTGTTTCGCTCGTAGTAGCAGAAGAAGAAATCGCCTCCACATTTGCCATTGGAAGAGGAGATAGACAAATTTCAATTCGAAGAAGAGGAGAATCCAAAGCCAGTACTGATTCAAATCCCAGACGTCGAGGACAAGACCGATAGACACTTGGGTGTTCACGCCCTTGTTCATGTGATTACCTGCCTAGAAAGCACTTCTGAAGAAGAAGAAGGAGAGATGGCGTCGAATCAGAAGGGAAAGGGATTGAAAGAACTTATGGCTACAAGGAACAAATGGGCAACTTCAAAAGAAGTCCCCAAGTCCAAAGTTCCTCCTGCATTCCCTCCTCCTCTTCCATCCCCCTCGGACCTCGGTTTGAAGGTCATCCCAGACCTAAAGAAGAAAAGGCCAGTTCTGGACCTTGAAGAAGGGGAGGTGGGTCCTCAGAAAGGGACTAAGCAGCAGAAGGTATCCAAGGAACCTCGGGATAAAAAGTCCTCCTCTATGGATAGTAGGGAGGAGCAAAATAGGGCTGAGGTGTGCCTTCCACAGTACACTTGATCTCCTCGGCTAGAGGTAGATGGGGCCGCCATCTCTTGGGATGCCTCGGTCTGGGATTACCAAAGAGGTCAAGGTGCACATATAGCTTATGTCTTGGAACAGCCACTCCTTCTGCCTAAGGATATGGAGGCTGTAAGGAAGCTGAAGAAACAAGATATTTTCCTGTCCTTTAAAAGGGATCTCGCCATGGTAGGTTCAAAATTACACACCTCTTATTCATTTGATTGTTAATGAGTTTTTTCTCTTATGGAGTCGTTATGTTTCTTTTATGCAGGTCACCCAAGAGGTCTTTGTGGTCGAGGAGTGGGTAAAGAAGGCTCAGAGTGACGCTAGAAATGAAGTTAGCCTCTGCCTTGAAGCTGAGAAAGCCTTGGGTGCCGCAAAAGCAGAGAATAAGGAGCTGCTCTCCAAACTGACCATCGAAGAAAGGGAGAGGAAGAGTGCTCAGGCAGGATTGAAGAATGCCAAGACTTAAGCTGAGGATCAACACAAATTACTCTACCAAACTAAGTTAGAGCTAGCCACTTCAAGGTAATTTGTGCTGGATCTGAAAGAGCAGCTGCAGAGGGCTAAAGAGGCAGCTTAGCCAAGGAAGCATCCGAGGCAGAGAAACGAGCGTTTTATCTACTCGATGTTGAAGAAACCTAAGCTAGGCTTACTGAGGAGCTAGCTGAGGCTTGTAGGGATTATTGCAACGCGACGTGGGATGAGGCCCTTAACGTTGCAGGTGTCCCTATAGACTCGGCTCTGAGGCAATCTGGGAGCATATATTACCACCCAGATATCCACGAAGTCCCAGATGCCACCCCCTCAGAAGCCCATGATGCTGCCAAAACCAAGGAAGTTGAAGCCAAGACTACGAATGTTGACTCTAAGGTCAAGGATGCTGCAGCTAAGGCAAAGGAAATAGAGGCCAAAACCAAGGAAGATGATCCTTAGGCTAAGGATGTTCCTACCGCTTAGCAAGCTAGAAAGAAGACCCTCCTGCTCCCAAAGCCAAGGCTTAGCACTTAGGATTTTCTTATAATAGTTCCCTTTGTTATTTTTTTTCCTGTTTTTGATTTTGTAATGATCGTATGCTTTTGTATAAAATGTAGTTTTTGTTTCACTTAATGGAGTTATCTTCCTCTCTACCTCTTGCACGTTTATTTGTTACGCTTCGAGCTTTATTATTTCAAATAGCTTCAGATAATTGTTACTGTGACTCTAACGAGAACTAGCAATAGCACGCTACTAACAATTCAAGCAAATTTTATCAAATATCTGTAGCAGGGGGGGGGGGGGGAGGTTTACCATATATTCAAAACCAACCATCCGAGGAGTTTGGTATAATTCAACGTCTGATTTTATGCTTAATGAAAAACTGGTAAATATTGTGACGTTAAGTATCATAAAGCATATGACTTGAGCGATCAAGTATGACTTAGGTTCTGATGAAATAAAAATAAAGTATTAGCTCACCCAAGGTATGCGGTTCGAGAGACCAGGCATGACCAAGATTCTGTTTGTCACTTAAATGAACATCGTGGAGTGTTAATTTTCCCAAAGTAGGTGTTTCGAGGAGCCAAACATAGCTAAGGGTCTGTTTAACACTTAGAGTAATAATAGAAGATTTCAATTTTCCCAAGGTATTGGTCCGAGGAACCAGGCATGACCAAGGGTCTGTTTGACACTTAGATAAATTTCACACAGTATTAATTCTTCCAAAGCAAGTTGTTCGAGGAGCCAGACATAGCAAAGGGTCTGTTTAATACTTACAGCAATAATAGAAAGATATCAATTTTCCCAATGTATGTGGTCCAAGGAACCAGGCATGACCAAGGGTCTGTTTGACACTTAGATAAATTTTACACAGTATTAATTTTTCCAAAGCAAGTGGTCCAAGCAGCCAGACATAGCAAAGGGTCTGTTTAATACTTACAGCAATAATAGGAAGATATCAATTTTCCCAAGGTATGTGGTCCGTGGAACTAGGTATGACCAAGGGTCTGTTTGACACTTAGATAAATTTTACACAGTATTAATTTTTCCAAAGCAGGTGGTCCGAGGAGCCAGAGATAGCTAAGGGTTTGTTTAATACTTACAATGACCACACATAGTACGTAATACAACAAAGTCATGTGTGATAAAGTACGTTTTCATTAATAATAATACATTCTTAGGTTATTTACATTCCAGGGATGTGGTACAGCCTTCTCATCTAGATCTTCCAGATAGTATGCACCTATCCCTGCCACAGATATAATACGATATGGTCCTTCCTAGTTGGGTCATAATTTTTCCCCAAGCTGGGTTCTTTGCAGAACCAACAACCTTTCTCAACACCAAATCTCCAAGCGCCAGTGGCCTTAATTTCACATTGGCATCATAACCTTGCTTAAGTTTATGCTGATAGTAGGCCAATTGGACCATGATATTTTCTCTTCGTTCTTCAATTAAGTCCAAACCCTTCTTCAGTAAGTCATCATTGCTGCTCGGAGAGAAAGAGCTTGTTCTCAATGTAGGGAATCCAGTTTCCAGTGGAATAACAGTCTCGGCCCCATAAGTCATTGAAAAAGGAGTTTCTCCAGTGGACCTTCGAGGTGTAGTCCGGTATGTCTAAAGAACGTGTGATAGTTCCTCTATCCATCTTCCCTTGGAATCATCCAACCTCTTTTTGAGCCCGCTCACTATGACTTTATTTACAGCATCGGCTTGCCCGTTCCCCTATGGATAGGCTGGAGTGGAATACCTATCGGTTATTCCTAGCCCGCAGCAGTACCTTTTGAAAGATTTGCTGTCAAATTGAAGTCCATTATTCGAGACGAGGGTGTGAGGGATTCCGAACCGAGTGACAATGTTTTCCCAAATAAATTTCTTTACATCCACATCTCTGATGTTGGCTAGTGGTTTTGCTTCAACCCATTTAGTGAAATAATCTGTGCCAACCAATAAATACTTCTTGTTTCCTGCTGCCTTGGGGAAAGGTCCTACAATGTCAAAGCCCTACTGAGAAAAAGGCCAAGGGCTGAACAGAGGATTGAGGAATCCTCCCGGATGATGGATGTTTGGTGCAAATCTCTGGCACTGATCACACTTCTTTACATATTCTTGGGCTTTTCTTTGCATGTTGGGCTATCAGTACCCTTGAGTGAGAGCTCTGTGGGATAAAGACCTTCCTCTAGTATGGCTTCCACAAATTCCTTCATGTAATTCTTCCAAAAGTATTTCAACTGCTTCAGGGTGTATGCACAGTAGATATGGTCTAGAAAAAGATCTCTTATACAATTTTTGATCCTTCGATAGCCAGAACTGAGGGGCCCTCCTTCGTATCTTGTTTTCCTCGGACTTATTCTCAGCCAGGACATCATCTTTAAGGAATAATAGGATAGGGTCCATCCAGCTAGGACTTTCCCTTATCTGGTGAATAAAAACCACCTATTTTTTTAACCCAAAAGGTTTAACAAGATCTTCTACAAGAATTACTCTAGGTAAACTCTGTGCCGAGGAGATTGCTAATGTTGCAAATGAGTCTGCATGTGTATTTCCACTTCTGGAGACATGCAATAAATTAAAGGATTCAAACCGAGACTGCAAATGTCTAACCTAGTTTAAATATTCCTGCATTCTGAAATCTCTGGCTTCTAATTCTCCTCGGACTTGGCCTACCACCAGTCTTGAATTCGAGAATATTTTCACGGTCTTTCCACCCATCTTCTGGACCATGGGCATTCCAACTAGCAAAGCCTCATACTCAACTTTATTGTTTGTGGCTGAATAGCCTAGTCTCAAGGATTTTTCAATTATGATTCTCTCGGGGGAAATTAGAACTAAACCCGCTCTAGATCCCTTGAGATTTGAAGTGCCATCAACATAAACCCTCTAGGGTAAAGCTTCTTGTACATAAATTACACTAACTGAATTTCCATCCATATTCTGCGTCCTTACCTCTTCTTCTTCTGGGGTTTCAGCAAACTCGGCCACCAGGTCGACCAGTATCTGACCCTTGACAGAAGTGCGTGGTATGTACTTGATGTCAAAGGCTCCCAGCATTGTCCCTCATTTGACGATCTTTCCAATGTAGTTAGCACTTCGTAGTAGAGCCCTGAGTGGCAGTTGGATCAAAACAATAACTGTGTGCGATTGGAAATAATGGAGAAGTTTACGCGTGGCATGCACCACTGCCAAAATAGCCTTTTCGAGTGGTAAATACCGGACCTCGGCCTCATGTAGGGACTTGCTCACGTAATAAACTAGTTTCTACACACCACAGTTAACCCTTATCAACACCAGGCTTACTACGTGAGCGGCTACTATCACGTAGGCAAACAAAACCTCATCTGCCTCAGGCCTAGACATAATAGGTAGTCGGGAAAGATACTTCTTCAATTGCTGGAAGGCCAAGGCACACTCCTTGGTCCACTCAAATCCCTTAAATTTGTTCAATAACTAGAAGAAAGGCCTACACCTGTCCGCCGACTTGGATATGAATCGGTTCAAAGCAGCGGTCATCCCTGTCAACCTCTGGACTTCCTTAGGATTCCGAGGTGGTTGTAAATTCTTGATTGCTTTAATTTGATCTGGGTTGACTTCAATCCCACGGTGTGTAACTATGTAGCCCAAAAACTTTCCTGATCCAACACCAAAAGAACATTTGGAAGCATTAAGTCGCAACTTGTGCCTTCTCAAGATTTCAAAGATGTTCCCAAGGTCGCTAACATGCTCAGCTTCCATCTTTCTCTTAACCACCATATCATCAATGTAAATTTCAATATTTTTTCTCAGCTGTGGCTTAAACATCCTCGTCATCATTCTCTGGTAAGTAGAACTTGCATTTTTCAACTCAAACGGTATCAATTTGTAATGGTAATTTCCAGTGGGAGTGACAAAAGCTATCTTCTCTTGATCCTCTAAAGCCAAATGTATTTGGTGATAGCCTTGGAAAGCATCCAAAAAACTCATCTGGGGATGTCCTACAGTTGCATCAACTAATTGATCGATCTGAGACATGGGGAAAGGGTCTTTTGGGCAGGTCTTATTTAAATCCGTGAAGTCTATACATACCCGCCACTTTCCATTCTTCTTCTTCACAACCATAGTGTTAGCCAGCCATTCGGGGTAAAACACCTCTTTAATAGCCCCAACCCATTTAAGCTTCGTCACTTTATCTTTGACAGCATCAGAATGATCTTTTGAAGAGCGCCGAGGAAGCTGCTTTTTAGGTGTGACAGACGGATTGACGTTTAGGTGATGACAAATGAAGCTCGGATCTACCTCAGGAGCTTCGTAAGCATTCCAGGCAAAGACATCAATATTCTCCCTAAGAAACTTCACCAAATCTTCTTTATTTCGAGGAAGCAGTTGAGTTCTGATTTGAAAAAATTTCTCCAGATCGCCATCTATAACAACTTTTTCCAAATCCTCACACTTTGCCTCTTCGACCTTACCACTAAAAGATGAGGCCTTGGTCTTTAATTGCTACAAATCTTTATCTGCTGGAGCTGAGGAATCTGACTCAGGCCGGTGCATGATAGTAGCCACCAAGCATTGCCTGGCCACAAACTGACTCCCAACCAGTTCTTTAACTCGATCCCCAGACGGGTATTTTACCTTGAGATGAAGAGTAGATGAGATGGCCCTAAGGGCATGAAGCCAGGGTCGTGCCAGAATTGCAGTGTATGGAGAAAAAACATCCACCACTATAAAGTCCACCTCTACCACCTCCAAGCCGACCTGAACCGGCAGTTTGATTTATCCTTTTGGGATAACAACTTTTCCGTCAAAGCCCACCAGAGGTGAATCATAGCTGGTCAAAGCTTCCGGTTTCAAATTGAGCCCCTTGTATAGATCTGGATACATGATCTCTGCCCCACTACCCTGGTCTAGCATTACTCTCTTCACGTCATACCCATTAATCCTAAGGGTTATTATAGAACATCATTATGTGGCTGTATGGTCCCGGCTTTGTCATCGTCAGAGAAGCTTAACGCAGGCTAGAGCCACACCTTAGCCCTATTCGGCTCATGTCCAGAATCCTTGGCAGATGATCTAGCTACTGTCATTACCCTAGATGGACAAGATCCTATTTGGCCTAGTGCGGCAAGGATAACGTGGATAGTGCTTAGAGGGGGCCTTAAAGAGTTGCTGCCTTGAATCCCAAACCCCGCCTATCCCTACTCATTTTGTTTGGCCACCTGAAGTATGACTCATTCTTGATTTTCTCCAGGACTTGATGCACTGGTTCCTGGAACACAGTGTTAACTACCTGGGCAGTTGTGGACTCGGAGTGCCCTCCAAAATCCCTTCGTGGCTGGTTGTTGTTATAACCGTCCGACCAGAAATCCCTCATCTCCTGAGAGATAACCTTACCTTTGCCCTTTCCTTGCTGCTGGTCTTCCTCAACTCTTTTATACTTATCGATCCTATCCATGAGTTGGCGTACGCTAGTAACAGGTTTCCCTGTTAGGGACCTCCTTAAGTCGTGCTTGGCAGGCAAGCCAACCTTGAAAGTCCTGATAGCTACGTCGTCAAAATCACCATCTATCTTGTTGAACATCTTCCAGTATCTATCTGAATATGTTTTCAAGGTTTCTCCATCTCTCATGGACAAGGATAATAAAGAATCCAAAGGCCGAGGAACTCGACTGCATGTGATAAAACAAGACCCAAACGCCCGGGTGAGTTCTTTAAAAGAGTTTATGGAACCTGCTCCCAAACCATCGAACCACCTCATCGTCACAGGTCCTAAGCTTGATGGAAGTACCTTACACATCAAGGCCTCGTTCCTAGTTAAAATGGCTAACATGCTCAACAGGGTTCATCCGGCCGTTGTAGATGGTGAACGTGGTCTAGGTAAACTGCCGAGGAAGTTTCCCATCTTCAATTCTACGCGTAAAGGGAGACCTAGAGATTCGGTTAAGTGCCTTACTCATAGCATCATTCCCCAAGCCCCTCGAGGACGAATCTCTGTTTTTATGCTCATAATAGTATTCTTCATCATACGAGAAGGTTTCACTAGGAGGTGTCCTTAATCTACGCCTATAATCACCATCCCCTTCTCCATCAAAAGAAAAGTCAGAAATAGAAGGACTTCGCCTTCTCCACTTCTAGCATAACTTCCTCTTTAGATGATCAATCTCCTTCTGCATGGCCCTTGCATTCTTTTCATGAGAGACATGGCTACCACCCCGAGAATGACTTTCACCAGTATGGGTAGTATGCACACTTCCCTCTCGGTCCTTTCCACACTCAAGACTATGGAAATGGTCTTCACGTTAGGACCCCATAGATTCTAACCGATGTGGAGTTAAGCCTACTATGATTGAAATCTAGACTCACTATCACCTCAGTCTTTCCCATAGATGACGCCAATTGTAGGGACACATATTTGGCCTTTCGATCCCGACGACGGATAGACCAGTCCAAAAGGCCCAAAACAATAAATTTGTAGAGAGTAGGTTGGGAAAACTAGGCTTGGATGAGTTGGACAATAGATAGGATGAGTTTAGATTATAAGAAAAGGAAAATAGACTAGTTCAACTTCAGAAAAATCATCCTCGACAAATATCCGAGGAGACCAGCTCTTATATATTTCTTTCAAATGTGATTACAAGTTTAACTATTGATTGCTACAGTGTGTTTCTCTTGCTTTTTCTCCTCTCCCTTTATGGAGGGTTTTTTCACATTATATAGTTCTTTTTTGACCATCTTGATCCTATACTTGTTGATCATCTGAGCCCTCATTTGAGTGCCTGCCCCATCAGACACCCTCTTTAACTTTCTGTGAGTTGCAGTAGCCAAGGCCACACTATCCAGGGGTCTTTTTCACATAAATGCAACTAGAAGAGTAGCTGCAACGCATTTAATGCGGTCTTAGTAGCTTTTCCTTAGATATTTTTGGGGTTTCCTTCCTCTCATATGTTCATGAGACATGCCTCTATAGTCGAGGTTTCTGCAAAGATCACTTTCATCAGCTAAATACACCCTTGGGATATACTCATCATATCCGAGGAGATATACCTCCTCAAATCACTCCTACTCATCTCATATTTATTAAACTCCAGCCTGAGATCCTTCGTAATTTTTTATTTCTCTTCGGATCTTTCACCGTCCTCGGATAAAGCTCGAGGCCCAATATATGATTTTGGGCCCTTATCCCTACACATACATATAGATACATTAAAAATTAAACACATTTTTTATTATAAAAATATAAATAATTTGTCAATTTTTTTTAAAGTAAACATAATTAGTCACATATTAAAATTCTTACATAAATTTAATACTACTTATGATCATTATTTTTTCTAATTTTTAATGAGATAGAACGTGTGATGATCTTTGTTGTATGGGGATTTTTATTGAGTATATGTGATTGAATTTTTTTTTTTTGGGATAAATTTTATAGTTCATTAATATTAGATTCTTAGCATTTTACACTCATTAATTTACTTGGTACAAAAATTAAAAAAACTTAAGTGGATATATGACACAGACTTAAGTGGATAATTATGGTGTGGTCTCCATATAAATTTAGACACCTGGCGCAAAATTAGATTCTAATTTCAAATTATAATTAAACTTTCTCTAAACTTTACCTATTAATATATATATATATATATATATATATTTATAGATAAAAATTTAGGATGGATGATTAAAATTTTAAATAATGTTAAACTATAAATTTCTCCTTTTACCTTTGTCTAAAATTCAATTTAGTTCTCTTTACACATTTATTAGAAAATTTTCATTAAATATCCTTAAATGAGACCCAAAAATGACATCATTTTAGGGATTATTGACGGCACATTTCTTATGAAAATTAATGAAAAGACTGAATTGAATAAAGTTGAAACTTAAATGACTAAATTGAATAAAAACAAAGTCATAATTTAATTGATTTTTAGGTAAAGTTAAAGAATTCAATTTCTAATTTAGCCTTGAAATAATTAAAACCGCCACTAAAAAAACAGCCAAAAACTTGAAATGTGAATAAGTGGAACACCACACTATTTCTTCTTCCATTGGAATAATACTACACCCATAACATTCTACCTATCCTTTCTGAAATGGGCCAGCTAGATTCAAGAGCCCATATAAATAGTAGCCTCCGTCAAATTTTCAACGTTACGAGATCCACATTTTGCTCTAGCTCACACAGATACAAATTACACAATCTCCAAAAACCCAAAAAAAAAAAAAAAAAAAACAAAACAAAAAAACAAAAAAAAGGAAAGAACAACAACAACCTCAAAAATGGGTGCATTTCTGAAGCTGATAGACGCGGTGCTGTTTGTGTTTTTCATGGTGATCGCATTGGCAGCGCCACTGATAGACGCGCAGACGTGTCTTCCTCTGAGCTTGTTCCCTGACTTGCTCCTCGACCTCAAGAACTGGTATGCCCGCGAGTATGGAGACTATTTGGTAGCCGAGAAGCCCGATTTCTTCGTTGGGATTGTGTGGCTCGAGCTTTTTTTCCAGTGGCCGCTTGCTCTTCTCAATTTGTATGCTATTCTGGCTCGGAAGCCTTGGTTTAATACTACTTGCTTGATCTATGGGGCCTCTTGCCTAACTTCCATGGTATCTATTTCTCTTTCTCTTCTATGCTTTGTTTCATCGGGTACTCATAGAAAACAAACAAAAAAAAAAAGTTGAATTTTTTTTACTTTGTGAGAGGTGTTAGGTTCTAGATTTTAGCTCATTATCTGGTATGCTGAATTGGGTATGTTACAAATTCTCCGTACACTAAATTTGTTGGTTGGAGTCCATGGGATCTGAGTTTCTATGGATATGAACGTTAATGGAACATTAAATATACTCACAGGAAATAATTTCTGGTTTTGTGTGTTTGTATGTGTGTGTGAGAGGGAGAGAGAGAGAGACATGGTTTTGAAATTTGAAACAAAGGTAATGAATCGCATTTTAAGGTTACTAGTGGTACTTAATTGCCGATAAAAAAAAATTAGTGGTACTTAATTATGTCAAAATACACACATTTTAGAGCAACTAAAGCAGCTCTTCCAAATTTTTGTACTGATTGGAGAGTTAACAATTAAATTTACACATTTTAGAGGAAATAAGCGAGTCTAAAAAACTATGAAAAGAAATTAGCTTTATGTGGTGTGAGATGTAGAGTAAAATCTAACAAAATGGTGAACTACTTTGAAAAGTTTAGATCTGATCATTCAGAAAATGTGGTTGGATAGTTCGATTCAACTCCATCCAGGATAGCATGATAATTTATCTTTTGATTCCTCATTTTTTAGGCATGCCTCTGGGGCAGAAGCTATCACCTCCTCGATTGGTGAAGTGGCATGTATTGTGGCCATGGTAGTTTGTGTCTAAAATAGTTTTACTAATGATCCCAAAACTTGCTTGCCTAACCTTTTTTAAACTATAGTGGAATCTGGATATGGTTGGTTTATTGAACATAAAAGTCTTCTGGCTTACAAGCTAGATACATATATACTGAACTTGTCAATTATTACTTAGGAGTTAGGACTACCAATTCCTTTCTTCTTACATATTATGCTCATCTGAATTTCAGGTTACTATATTATCCGAACTAATGGGATCTCACAAGGCATCTGATAAGCTATTAATGATGTACTTCCCTTTCTTGGGTTTTGGTGTTTTAGCTATTCTGCGTGGTCTGATGCCACACTCTGGCAGGACTACTTCAACTATTGGCAAGAGACCTCTATTGGGTAGGAAAAAGAGGGTTTGAGATACTACTCAGAAACTCAAATTTTGTAACCTTCTTACCATTTTTTGAGCGTGTTTGTTATCACTTATCAGTTTGGTGATTTCCTGATTTAGGTGATGTCCTAACAAACAATTCATTGGCGCTATTAGTTGGTTTAATTATCAAACCATATAAGATCTCGGAGTAAATTGAAAATGAATGGTTGGACTTGGAGTTTGTTTTTTTTGTATTTGTTTTCCCAACATGATCCTAGAACTTGGTTTGCCTAATTGAGTTTCATTCTGTTTATCAACTATACCCTACGTTGCTTTTTTGACACCTAATTAATTGCAATTATTCTCCCAAGATCTGTGTGCTTTTGTTTACTCATGTGCATCTATATTTTGAGCTTGACCATATGAGAAATAGAATGGCATTTAGATACTCTGCAATGTGGATCCTTCACTCCCCTTTTAATTTCAACGAGGATGAAAGATCTTTGTGTTGATTAACCATATATTTTTATATTGGTTGAAATAATCTTTTTGAGAAAGAAGCCGTGATTTCAGCTAAATAAAAGTCAAATTGGCTAGAAATACAATGTTAATATAAGAAGGAATATCTTTCATCCACATTGAAAGACCTACGGCATTTCTAAAGTTTATGATTTCCTCTGAATCTCCTTCTAGAATATATAATTGTTGATGCACCAACTTCATGCACAAATTCAATGGCTCTTACGACTGCCATTGCTTTAACATCTTGGACCTGTTTAATAAAAATAAATCTTTAACCCTTTTTTTAAAGGTTCAACTGAACATCTTAAGTTCCAACATTTGTTACGAATGATTTCCTTCATAGATTACTCACACTTTAAAGCCTAAGTATTGAATTTTATAAGCTAGTTATAAGGCAAAATAAAAAAAGAAACAAATTGTGTGAAGAATAACTGTAAAATATTATTTAGAAAAGTGAAACAAAATTAATTAGATAATTAAGTAATTATTTTAGACCGCCGCTGAACCACATGTAGTTTTTTTTTTTTTTTTGGCTAGGAGACATTAAGAACCACATTTAGTAGCCAAAGACCTTAGAGTTGAATTGACACCTCCTCGTGTACAAAGTGCTCGGGGGTCTAGTGGGGAAAGAATTCGAACTGCGGGGTTAATAGTACGTTGTAATTATTTCCAAAAAAAAAAAAAATCCCATGTAGTAAAATTGAAAAAACCTAAAAAAAAAAAAAAAAATACTAGTAAAATATGAAAACTGGTATAGCTGTAAAACACATAGCACACGGTAAACTTTTTTTGGTTGTTGTTAAAAATAACACACCGTAATCCAAAGTAAACTACTTTACGCTTTAAATTTTTTTGGTTGGTTCTATTCTAAGTTGAGTAAATTGCAGTTCTTTTAAGTCTTTAGCAGTAACACTAGCTAACTGGATAAACATTGAGAGATATATACCAGAGGTTGCCGATTTGGACTAGCGCAGGAGGTTGAAGCTGAGTAGACAACCAAGGACTTATGTATGCAGCGGTAGAGCCATTAGAGCCATAAAATATCTTCAGAGGGGTCAAGCTAAATATAAATAAAATTTATTTGTAACATAACATGCATGATTTAACAAATGTTATTTTCTTACATATAAAAAAATATTATATCAAGTGTATATATATCAACATTTACTAAAAAAATTAATTACAACTTGCCACACATTATCCTATTTCACAAATCAAAATCTCAGCTCCTCTTCTGTCGTTCAAGAACTAAGAAAAAGCACACCTAGGCACCCCACCACCCACGCGAAAATGCCACCACACGATGCAGTATGCCACCACAAGCTGGCCAATTCGTTGCCGTCGCCATTGTCCTATCTATTATCCCACTCTCCACAACAACAAAAACAACATATGTATATGGTTTGATTGGGGTTTGAGGGTATGGATTTTCTGTGGGTTTGAATATAGGTTGCTGAGTTTGATGGTGTAGATAGTTTGGTGTATGCCGTGGCTTAGGGTGGCAATGGGTTGGTGACTTGGTGGTTCATTGTGTGCGCAAAGATGGAGATTGGATTGGTGACTTTAGGGTTTGATGATATCCAAGACTCTAGTTTATTCAACATGATCTGTAAATTTTTTCAATTGGGTCACTTTTGAATTGCACTATTTTAGAGGAAATTTATTGTATTCTGGGGGTTTCAATGAAATAGGTTTTGTAAATTTCATTATTGGTGTAATGTGTAAACGAAGGGGTTTACGCCACATCTAAGCACAATGTAAACTCTTAACATTAATAAAATTAAGGCTCTGTTTGGGAGTTCATAAGAGAATGGAATGAAATAGAATTGAATGAAATGGAATGATCATAAGGGAATGGAAATAAATGAAATGGAATAGACTGTATTTAAGTAAGGGAAAGAAATGGAAAAGAATGGAATAGAATGAAATTAAGTAACCTTGATTGGATGTTTTAAAATAAAGGAATGAAAATGAATGGAATGTAAATAATTTTATTTGGGAGCAATATGAAGGGAATAGAATGGAATTATGTTATAAGAATATTATTATTAGACCCCTATTTTAAAATAAATGGTTGAATATATAGGGGTATTTTGAGAGTTTTAGTAAAATAATAATTAAATTTAATTCTATTCCTTTCCATTCCTCTCAATTTCGGGAGGAATGAAAATTTGAGATTTTAAGGGAATAGAGAGAAATAAGTGTTTCCTTCTACTAATTCCATTTCCTCTCAAAACTTTCAAACAAGGGAATGAACTTTTTATTTCCGTTATTAAAACTCCCAAATAAGAGAATGAAAGAATATTATAAAATTATTTTTTTCATTCATTTTCATTACATTTCATTCCCTCCTCCCAAACGAGGCCTAAAGGATTTTTAACTCATAAACTTGAAATCCACATTCATTGTTTCTTCTAAAAGGGAAAAATAATGTATATATCTCTAATTTTCTATATGAAAAATTAAAAAAAGTAAAAAATAAATAAAGAAAGATTTTAATAAAAATATTTAATTATATATATTTTATACAAGATAGAAATTCTAATCTAGCATAATCTAAATGCATATGTGTGTGAAACTCCCTCTTGGAGACTTGAAACCCGGTCCTTGGCTTCCACACCCCACAAATACTTATACTTGTGGAGTGACCATCGCACTAAGGATGTGCAGTAGTTACTTATATGTTTCTAAAAATATCCTATTGTGGTATAAGAGTAATTAGAGAGGGAAAAAGAAAAAGTGCATTAATAATATATAAACTTTTCTATTTTTATAAAATATATTAAATGCATTTTAAATTAATGAGCTATGTTTGGTATAAGAGTAATTAGAGAAAATAAAAATAATGTCTATATAAATGTGTTACATATTTTTAGTAAAAATCTAGGAGGGTCATTATTTAAATTTACATATAAATTCTTTTTTTTTTTTTTATATACCAAATTTATAAGAGGGAGGAGGGATTTTTGAAAAGTCAGGAAGGACCCTAGCCCCTCTCCCTTCGCCCTTGGACTCATGGTGAGGCAACTGATGGCTCAGCTCATTATAGACGTAGGATTTGTAGGAAGTAATGACCTATTATCGATTGTTTTTTCCTTAAATGGAAGAATGTCAATGTTTAAAAAGTGGTTATAATATCTTGTACCTATTCATCTAAAGAAATAGAAGATTAAAATTGAAGAATAATCTTGTAATTTAATTGGTTGATACATCTTGAGTATTTTTAAGGAAGACATTCAAGTTTCAAATAATTTTTCTTTGTTGTAACTATTGAATTATCAATAATAAAAAATATAAAATTGAAGTCTATTTTGGATGAAAACATCAACCTTTCTTACTTTCATTTATGGTCCGCTTGGATTGAGAGAGAAGGAGGGGGAGTAAAACAGAGTAGAATAGATTTGGCCTAAAATTAGTCTATTTTCAGCCAACTCTATTCTACTTCCCTCCACTCCCCCTTCTTCTCCTCTCAATCCAAGCGGGGCCTTAATGACAACAATACATTACCCTTATCCTCATTTCTCTAAAATCATAACCTCATACTTATTTGGTCATATATTCCAAATTTGATACATCCACCAACCTTCACGGCTTCACCAACCTTCTTACAAATATATAAAATCCTAGTAAAAATCCAAACTGCATGCATCCACCAAACTCTCCAAAGTACAACAAACAGTCGGTTCATTCTCTCTCTCTCTCTCTCTCTCTCAACACGACCAACATGGCCATTTCCACAAACCATGTTACGTCTCTTTCCAAACCATGTATCTCTTCCTTCACCACCCTAAAAGTCCTGTCAAAACCCAACAATTATTTCCATCTGGGTCGATCAGAATTCAAGCGTTCTTCCATCTCTTGCAATGTCACAGCTGAAGCCTCAACCCTTACCATCAATGCCAAAGAGAATGATTTCAAAACTTTACAGAGACCTAATTCTGTGGGTAGGTTTGGAAAGTTTGGTGGAAAGTACGTCCCTGAAACTCTTATCCCTGCTCTCACCGAGCTTGAGGCCGCATTTCATGCCATTACAGTCGATCAAGATTTCCAGGTTTGAAATTCTTTTTAGTGTAAATTTGTTTCTATATCAATGATTTCTTTGTGTTTTGAATATTTCAATGGCAAATGTTTCTTTCTCATGTAATGTATGTACTGATGTACATGATATATATATATATATATATATGTGTGTGTGTGTGTGTGTGTGTGTGTGTGAGAAGGAGATAATTAGGAAATCAGCTTAATTAATTAATATATTAATTTTTGTAATTGAAAGTGAGATTCTTTACTTGGAACAATATCAATGCTGCTCCATAATGGCCTCAGTTCCTGCCTTCAACCATTTAATTTCAATGGGACACTCAAATGGAAAACATTGTAATATATGTAACAAAACAAGATTAAAAACTTGACATATGTGGCTGAGGTCCAAGGTAAATAAATTATTGACTCTCCCAAAGTTTTAAACTACTAAGAAATGGCGAATTTAATTAGTTATCCATTATTATAACCATTTCTTTATAATATGTTATGAACACTATTTATAATTACAAAATTAATGGAGCTTAGTGTAGATTTCCTTTTTGATATTTGTTGTTGTCATGTTTATTTTTCTATAATGGTGTTTTTTATTGTAGAAAGAACTAGAAGGAATATTGAAAGACTATGTTGGACGTGAAAGCCCTCTTTACTTTGCTGAGCGGCTTACAGAACATTATAGGCGTCCTAATGGAGAGGGCCCTCATATATATTTGAAGAGAGAAGATCTTAACCACACTGGATCTCACAAAATCAACAATGCTATTGGTCAAGTTTTGCTTGCCAAACGTTTGGGGAAAAAGCGCATAATTGCTGAAACAGGAGCTGGTCAGCATGGAGTTGCCACTGCTACTGTATGTGCTCGATTTGGTTTGGAGTGTATTGTCTACATGGGTGCCCAAGATATGGAAAGGCAAGCCCTTAATGTTTTTAGAATGAAGCTTCTGGGAGCTGAGGTTGGTTTCTTTTACTGTTTCAAAGTTTGCTTTAATTATTTTAGAATGAACCATTAGTGTTTCAGTTTTGAGTCTCATTAATCTTTCTAAAATTTGATGGATTTTGTGGTGATAGATAGCATAGAATGAAGTTTCAGTATTTTGACTAGTATGAACTTTTTAGATTTACTCACGTCACAGTAGCATAGGTATGATGGATCTTTGCAGCTTTAGATGTCTTATGGTGGCATGTGGATACCTTTGAGTTGATTTAATACTGCATTGATTAAGGTCTATTGGGTTCACAAGCTTCCTGTACTTAACAGTAAAACTCTTGCTGACATAGGTGGAAAATCCTTTGGCATGATATGTTTATGTAGGCTATATGTTATTTATCCTGGGATTGTGATTCTTATTATCACACTCAAATCCTGGTGCAGGTTAGAGGAGTCCATGCAGGGACAGCAACTCTTAAGGATGCTACATCAGAGGCTATTCGATATTGGGTAACTAATGTAGATTCAACACATTATATCTTGGGGTCTGTTGCAGGGCCACATCCATATCCCATGATGGTCAGAGAATTCCATGCAATAATTGGGAAAGAAACAAGAAGACAGGCGTT